>OU426959.1:25932500-25940000 GCA_911387765.1 Pyrgus malvae
TTATATTTTTAACTTATTCGACATTTACATATTTCTTTTCTATCTATTCTTATCTATACTCACATATGATATTATACTAACTTATTTTCTAACAACATTTTTAACTATTAAAATCTTATAATTACCGTTAGTATAACATATTATACTTCGGAATTATAATTTGCTATTCTTTGTTTTTCTTGTTTACCCTTCTGATTATGTCCCGGCAATATATCAAGAACTTTTCCTTCGACTGTCTTATTGCCATGATGTTCAGTATATTATCTTTTGTTAAATCTTGCTCAATGGATTGCTCTAATTCAAATCTGTGCCTAGCATATATAGGGCAATCCAGCACGAGGTGAAGAACTGATTCCTCTGCGTCGGGTTCACACGCACACGAGGGGCTGTCCTTGCACCTGAATCGGTACAGGTATGAGGACACCCCCCCATGCCCAGTAAAAAGCTGCGTTGAAATGGCATCTATTTGGGTCTTTTTTATAATTCCGTAAGCAGCCACTGCATCCGGGAAGAACACTTTTGTGACAGATGCCGTCTGCTCCGCCTGATACCTCCTGTTCCACTCTACGAGGGTTTTCAGGCGGATGTCTCGTTTTATGTACGAGATTGGACATCTGTCATAATCGTGCCTCCTCTTGGATCTCAGGGCGGCCTCCTTAGCCAGTAGATCCGCCCTCTCATTCCCCGCATGGCCAATATGGGCTTTAATCCAAAATAGAGATATTTCTCTATTTTGGATTTTGCAATTGTAGATTGCCTCCCTAGTTTGAATAGCGAGTGGGTGGGGGGAACTTGAGTTTATGACGGTATCGAGTGCCGCCCTGGAGTCGCTTAGGATACCTAAACTGTTGACACTGAGTTTTTCAGCTGCTATAGCTGCTCTACTCAGTGCCAACAGTTCGGCCTGGTATACGGTGCAGTAAGACGGCAAAGTAAACTTGTGGGCTTCGGTTTCGGCGCCGCCGCTCCAAATGGATATGGCGGCGCCCACTTTGCCCTCAATTTTACTGCCGTCCGTATAGATCTTAACCGGGTAATCCCCGTGTACTGCCTGATGTTGTTCGTCCTCCAGGCTTTGGTATCCAAGCGAAAGCGCCTGTGCGGGGTGCGGCATCATTATCGCCGGTGTCATTTCTTCTACTTCTCTATCGGCTAAGTCTGGTATATATACCCCCCTCTTGGCTTGGTACAATTGAGCAACCTCTTGCACTCTAAGATCAAGGGGGAGTATGCCGGTTAGTAGGAGAGCAGAGTTTAAGGACACCGTGCGATATGCCTTGCACATTTTCTGTGCAAAACCCCTTTGCACGGCGCTCAGCTGCTTACGGATGCCTAGCTTGCGAGCAGCCGGGAACCAAGCGGCTGCGGCGTAAAGCATGATTGGCTCTACCGCCGCGGTGTAAATTGTCCTTATGACCTGAGGATTTAGGCCCCAGCTAACTCGCGCCGCTCTTGCTAGTTGCTTATAGATGCCCACAGCTTTCCTGGAGACATTGGAGACGTGGTTATTAAAAGTTAGCTTGTTGTCGATTGTCAACCCTAAAATCTTGATTTCGGTAGACATGCCAATGTCGACCCCCCCCATGCTCAGTCGTGGTGTGTCGTACCGAAGCTTTTTGGTTAGCACCATCGCACAGGTTTTATGCGGCGCGAACCTCAGCTTATGTGCGACACCCCACGACTGCACACTCTCAAGGGCGGCATTGGCATGTCTCTCGATTTCAAGGGCCGTTGACCCATCGAAGACTAACACCACGTCATCCGCAAACGCCTGGCAATAAATTCTTCGGCTCTCCATCAATCGGAGAAGTGGGTCTATCAGGAGGTTCCATAGGATCGGTCCGCTGATCGACCCTTGGACACAGCCCTTCTCCGTGGTCCTAAGATGTTGTTGACCAAGGTACCTCACCTCCACGCTTCTCTCGTTGAGATAGTTACCGATGACCCTCCTGATGTTGTCCGGACAGTTTTCCTCAGCCAGTCTGACTTTAATTGCCGGCCACCACGCACTGTCGAAGGCGCCCTCGATGTCTAATGAGACCAGTAACACTAGTCTTTTCTCATTGATTTTTTCACGAATGTGACTTATAAGCGTGACGAGGGCGTCTTCGGTGCTTCTTTGTGGCATAAAGCCAAACTGGCGAGTACTGATCCTGGGCAGTATGTGGTATTTGAGTCGGGCCACCAGCATCTTTTCATAGATCTTACCGAGAACTGGTAGGAGACCTATTGGCCTGTACGATTTCGGGGAGGTGTAGGTATCCTTGCCTGGCTTCCTAAGCACCACCACTGTAGCGATCTTCCAGGTCTTAGGGAAGTAGTGGTGGGCCAGGCACTTATTGAGGAGAGCCAGAAAATAACCCGGGTTAGCCCCTATTGCCTTGGCGCATATGTCCGCGGTGAACCCGTCAGATCCGGGAGCTTTCTTCGGATTGAATGAGTGGACTGCGACTTCCATCTCTTTCAGTGTAAATGGTGGATCATAGCTACTATGGTCCACTACATTTAACTCTAATGCTTGGGCTCTAATTATTCGATGTGAAGGTTCGTCGCAATCCTCTTCGTCCGCAGGATAAAAGACTTCTGCTAGGAGTCTCACTGATCCTTCCGCGTCTAATACTCTCCCATTTTCCACCAGTGGGAGATCTTCCTCCCTCCGTGCTGTCCTGCTTATGACCCTATAGATCCCTTCCCATATTCCCTCTCTATCCTGTTTCCCACAGAACTCCCTCCAGCTATCCGAGATCGCCTTTTGTACTTCACCCTCATACTTCGCTTTTTGTTCCAGGTACTGGTGCACAACAGTCTGTCTCCGGTGCGGCGCTGCATTTCGGATCCTACGCCTGCGTCGGTCGACTTCCTTCTTCGAGTTCGCGAGCTGCTCGGACCACCACGGCATGGTAAGTGTTTCTTTTTGTTTTTTATTTGGTATAGTGTCTCTGCATGTTTTCGTTACTATGTTCGTGTATTTTTGTATTGTTTCTTCTATTTTTTCTTTACTATTAATTAATTCTAATTCATGTATGTTTAGTTTTTCTTCTATCATAAACTGGGTCAGTTTCTCACGAAACTGACCCCAGTTTGCTTTTTTTGTGTTGTATAGTCTTGTGGTTCTTACTATATTGACACCTTTTGATTTCTCTAGTTTAATGCCGAAAATTATGCCGTTGTGGTCCGAGCTCGTAAGGCTCTCGACCACTCTCCAGTCGTCCACCAGACCCATGATATCATCCGTGCAGGCCGAAACGTCCACATGACTGCTGTACCTTTTCCCTCCGCGAATAGTGTCAAAAGTGGGGGTATTCCCATGGTTCAAGATGTTAAGTCCCATCTCGGACAGGCCGCCATTTAGCACCTCACCCCTGGTGTCCTCTGCCTCGCTGCCCCACCAGGTACTCTTGGCGTTTGCGTCACCTCCAACGATCAGGCGTCCTTGTGTCGTACTACTTATAACCTTTAGCCCTTCCATATATGGCTCAATTGGCTTGTCGGGCTCAAAGTAGTACGACACAAGGGTGATTGTCCAGGCTCTAGTTCGGATCCTGACCACTACGATGTTATTTGTGGTCAGTTCTGGGCACTGTATGACGTCAAGGTCGCCATCGAAGATTACGATGGCGGCTTTAACAGTGCCCTCTCCTATGCTAGAGCACTGGTACACCCTCACTCCTGCGTAGGCCTTCATTCTCCTTACTCTGCCTACGTAGGGCTCCTGTATGAGCGCAGCTGCCACTTTTCTCTTTTTTGCTTCTAGTAGGAGTTCGTTAGTGGCCAGCTGGCTTCGTTGGAGGTTCGCCTGGATGACTTTGTACTGGTGGGTGACATCTGGGTTGCCCTTAGCAGTAGGACACCGAGGCTCGTGCTATTCTATCCCACTTCCTTCGTACTGGGCATTCATGACTGAAAGCATTGTGACCGCAGTTTTCGAGTTTAGCTCTCTTGCAATTTACGCACTGCGGCGGCTCTTCCAACTGTTTGTCTGGGCAATCTTTGCCATGATGAGGCCCACCGCAGTGACTGCATAGGTCTACATCTTCCTTGCAGTATTTGCGGCCATGTCCGTACCCCAAACACCTTGAACACTGTATGAGGGGAGACTGATCCTCCACTACCACTCGTTGGAGATCTATTCTCAGCTTCCCGATGCCCAGAGCCCTGTTCCAAATTTTTGGGGAGACATTGAGGATGACGTGATTTGTATGGGCATTTCTTGTCTTCCGTCTAAATCTTACAGTGACCCTATTCTCCTCATCGTCGAGGCCGTGAAAGACCTCCCGGTTCTGGTTCCGCAATGCCCTGACAATCTCCTCGTCGCTGTTCTTCGTCAAGACATTTCTTAGAACCAGAAGCGGGTCTCTGTTTTTCACTTCCTCGACGATCAGGTGTGAGCCTTCTCTTTCTAGTCTTTCCTTCAACTTTCGTCTATCCTCCTTTGTCTCTAGTCCCATTACAATTTTTCTATCTTTTGCCTTACGGACTTTTTCCACTCTAATCCATCCCTCCTTTGCATCTACAATGTTTCTGACTTTCTCAAGGACTTCCTCGCCAGTGTCCTGGTCATTTTTGGAGGAGATGACCACAGAGTGCAATGCGGTCCTTTCTGTCACGATCTCAACTCCCGGTCCCGTGACACTGGCATAGGTAGCCCTTTTGTGTTGTGCCATTTTCGTTTCTTCCTCAGCTCTTTCGAGGGCATTTTTTAACTCCTCCATTTTTCCCATGCTGTCTTTTATCAGCTTTTCATGGTTTTGGAGCACTTTTTCCAGATGGGTTGAGTGGCTCTCACTTGCTACTACACTGTGGTTTGTCGGAGGGGCGTCGTCCTTTATTTCTTTCTGTAGGTTTCTGACCGCAGTTCCACCTACAGCTAGGTCATAAAGCCTATCTAGTGCTTTACGTAGTTCAACCTTGACGCTTGCCCTAAGGTTTTTAAATTTTTCCAGGTTTTCCACCCCCTTTTTGTGGACTGCTCTCGCCTCGGTGACCTTATTTGGGTAGAATCTTCTAGCCGTTTCAGGTGATTTGATAGGGCTAGGGGTTTGGGCTGTACTTACTGCCTTTTTGGTCACCGTATTTCCTTTTATTGGCGGTTTAATTTTTGTTGGAGGTGTCTTTTGACTTTCCAAGGGGATGGTAGACCTGGAGTCAATGCTGGAAGGTCCGGGAGGTCTGGCTGTTGCGGTCGTCTTTTCTGTTCCTTGAGTGGTAACAGGGTTAACAAGTGCTGGAGCTGTTGGCGACTTTCTTTGTGGCTGCCCGGTTTTACCTTCCACTGCCTTCTCAAAGGCATCTATCGACTTCCGGACATTAATATTAGCTTTTGGAGAGGGTCCTGCCCTCTCTACAATTTTGTCTTCTGCCGGATTTCCTTCCATTTTTTTGGTTGCAGGGGTGCGAATCATTGTCAAGGTTGACGTCAACAAATAAAATAATAAAATAAAATAATAATAAAATAAATTGAATTTAATAAAATTGTAAAAGGATTGATTTATTAAAAGTTTGTAAAAGTTATATAGTCAAATCCTAGTCCTGGATTGCCCCTATATCGCCGATTTGACCGTACTGTCACAAAAAGAAAATCAAGGTCCAAGGGTACACAATCAGAAGGGACAAAAGTCAAAGAATAGGTACACGATAAAACGCGTACACAGTAATATACACTGCACTGCAAAAGCAGAGGTCTTAAATTAATAGTCTTAAAATAGAGTAATATAATGTATATATGTCCGTAAAGTAATTAATATAGCTCTTTTATTCTTAAATAACTAATTATAATTAGAGTCTAAGTCAGTTGAATGCTTTTTAAACTAAATAAAACTAAAAAAAAATTTTTAAACTAAAATTTTCGATTTTTTACAAAACGACTCTACCTAGAGCTTCGGTCTATGACTCAACATGTAGAGCTCCCCGAGCCCCTCAAAATAACCCCAAACACGGGTACTTTAGCCCAACGGGTTCCGGAGCTATGGCAGTTAAAGTTTCTTCTTCCTGAAAACAAGATGGCCGCCCAAAGTGGTTAAAATAGCGTAGCTCCGGAACGGGTGGCCCGATTTTCTCCGGGTTTGGGATGATTCCCAGTGCTCGCCGAGGTCTACCAAGAAAGGTCACTTTCAGTCCTGAAATTTTCAAACTCCTGAAAACTGGAAAATGCGATTCAGGCCGATTCTTGGGGTTAAACCCGAGCTGCCCACGAAAACCCCGACGCTCTACGACTTTCCGTTTGGGAGCTACAGGCGTTTGAATATGTCCAAGATGGCCGCCAGAGCTGTCAATGTCACTATTTGAATAGTGGTAACTCCCTCCCTATTTGCCGTAGAGTAGCCGAGTTTGGGCTTTTCCGAACCGTCCAAACCTCCCGCACACGATTTTTCAGGTTTCAGGAATCGGAAAAATGACCGTGTCTGAAACGCCTGAAACCTTCAGGGATGATGCTGGTCTCTCTCCTGAACCCAAATCTAAAGTCCGCTACTTTCTACGACTCTGCGTTCAGGAGTTATGGCGATTCGCAGAATTCCAAAATGGCGGCCTAATGTCAAACTCCGACTTTGGCGGGCTATATCTCCGGTTTTAAAAGTCGGAGCGATGTGGGGTTTTAAATCCCACTTTAGGCACCACCTGGCGCGACTCCTGACACAGGTTTCAGGCTGAAAAAATTTTCAGGACTGAAAATGCCTGAAAACACCTTATATCTAAACAACTAGAAAAGCCACACTCGGCTGTGAAAACCGCAGCCTTATAGGCCTTAAGGTTCGTGAGTTATAACACTTTAAATTTATTTTCAGTAAAAACCAAAATGGCGGAAATGTCTAAATTTTCCAATTTTAATGCTATGGGGACCTTGTTTGGGGTTAATTACATGCCAAAATAGTATCCAAAACGATTTGTGGTGTTAGAATTTTGAATTTTGTATTATTTTTCAATTTATTTCTATTTAATGCTAAAAATTCTATAACTCCGTAACCTTTCAGCCAAAAAATATGAAAAAAATGTCTTAATTTACAAAATTATAAGGGCTACAAAAGTATATAAAGTAATTTAATAAATTTCACAGAACTGCTAAATGGGAACTGAAAATGTGATATTTTCAGTTTTTTAATTTTCAGCGGTATGTTTCTGCTGAAAATAAATTTTGAATTTAAGAAATTTGTTGCCAAAATAAGCGCGCCAAAGATAGCAGTTGAATTTTTTCAAAATTTTTAATAATTCCACGAGTTATTAATGTCCAAACTTTCAAACTTTAATTATTATTATTAAGAAAGTCTTACACTTTAAAATTTTTTCAAAACTGCCAAAAGTACTTGCTTAGTTGCTTCTTTCACCCATTAAAATTTCAGACTTCTAACTTCACCGGTGTCGATTTTCAGCGCCACGTGGTTTTCAGAAAAAATGCTATATCTCCTGAAGGCGCGCTCCGATCTTCGTCGTTTTTGGACAGGATCGTGGGGGCAAACTGCCTCCACACGATGGTGCAAAAATATGTGGGGGGCACAGATCTAATTT
>OU426959.1:25942500-25950000 GCA_911387765.1 Pyrgus malvae
ATTTTTACATTTTTACTTATTATCTAACATTATACAACTATTTGATCCTTATAATTACCTAAAGTATACTATATTATACTCTGGAATTATAACTTGCTATTCTTTATTTCTCTTATTTACCCTTCTGATTATATCCTTACAATAGTTTAAAAACTTTTCTTTTGAAATTTTTATCGTCATTATTTTTGGTAGGCTTTCTGTTGTTAAATCTTGTTCGATGGTCTGTTCTAATTCGAACCTCTGCCTAGCAAATATAGGACAATCCAGGACGAGGTGCAGAACCGATTCTTCCGCATCGGGTTCACACGCACACGAGGGGCTGTCCTTACACCTGAATCGGTACAGGTATGAGGACACCCCCCCATGCCCAGTAAAAAGCTGCGTTAAAATGGCATCTATTTGGGTCTTTTTTACAATTCCGTAAGCAGCCACTGCATCCGGGAAGAACACTTTTGTGACAGATGCCGTCTCCTCCGCCTGATACCTCCTGTTCCACTCTACGAGGGTTTTCAGGCGGATGTCTCGCTTTATATACGAGGTTGGACATCTGTCATAATCGTGCCTCCTCTTGGATCTCAGGGCGGCCTCCTTAGCCAGCAGATCCGCCCTCTCGTTCCCCGCGTGGCCATTATGGGCTTTAATCCAGAATAAAGATATTTCTTTATTCTGGATTTTGCAATTATATATTGCCTCCCTAGTTTTCATAGCGAGTGGATGGGGGGAACTTGAGTTGATGACGGTATCGAGTGCCGCCCTGGAGTCGCTTAGGATACCTAAACTGTCGACACTGAGTTTTTCAGCCGCTAAGGCTGCTCTACTCAGTGCCAACAGTTCGGCCTGGTAAACGGTACAGTAGGACGGCAAAGTAAACTTGTGGGCTTTGGTTTCGGCGCCACCGCTCCAAATGGATATGGCGGCACCCACCTTGCCCTCAATTTTACTGCCGTCCGTATAGATCTTAACAGGGTATTCCCTGAGTACTGCATGGTGCTCTTCGTTCTCCAGGCTTTGGTATCCTAGCGCCAGCGCCTGTGCGGGGTGCGGCATCATTATCGCCGGTGTCATTTTTTCTACTTCTCTATCGGCCAATTCTGGAACTTGTGTCCCCCTCTTGGCCTGGTACAATTGAGCAACCTCTTGCACTCTTAGGTCAAGGGGGAGTATGCCACTGAGTAAGAGAGCAGAGTTCAATGACACCGTGCGATATGCCTTGCACATTTTTTGCGCAAAACCCCTTTGCACGACGCTTAGCTGCTTACGGATGCCTAGCTTGCGAGCAGCCGGGAACCAGGCAGCTGCAGCGTAGAGCATGATCGGCTCCACTGCCGCGGTATAGATTGTTTTAATGATCTGCGGATTTAGGCCCCAGCTAACTCGCGCCGCTCTAGCTAGTTGTTTATAGATGCCCACAGCTTTCCTGGAGACATTGGAGACGTGGTTATTAAAAGTTAGCTTGTTGTCGATTGTCAGTCCTAATATCTTGATTTCGGTAGACACGCCAATGTCAACCCCCCCCATGCTCAGTCGTGGTGTGTCGTACCGAAGCTTTTTGGTTAGCACCATCGCACAGGTTTTGTGCGGCGCGAACCTCAGCTTATGTGCGACACCCCACGACCGCACACTCTCAAGGGCGGTATTGGCATGTCTCTCAATTTCAAGGGCCGTCGACCCATCGAAGACTAACACCACGTCATCCGCAAACGCCTGGCAATAAATTCTTCGGCTCTCCATCAATCGGAGAAGTGGGTCTATCAGGAGGTTCCATAGGATCGGTCCGCTGATCGACCCTTGGACACAGCCCTTCTCCGTGGTCCTAAGATGTTGTTGACCAAGGTACCTCACCTCCACGCTTCTCTCGCTGAGATAGCTGCTGATGACCCTCCTGATGTTATCCGGACACTTTTCCTCAGCCAGTCTGACCTTAATTGCCGGCCACCACGCACTGTCGAAGGCGCCCTCGATGTCTAATGAGACTAGCAAGACTAGTCTCTTCTCCTTAATTTTTTCACGAATGTGACTTATAAGTGTGACGAGGGCGTCTTCGGTGCTTCTTTGTGGCATAAAGCCAAACTGGCGAGTACTGATCCTGGGCAGTGTGTGGTATTTGAGTCGGGCCACCAGCATCTTCTCATAGATCTTACCTAGGACTGGTAGGAGACCTATTGGCCTGTACGATTTCGGGGAGGTGTAGGTATCCTTGCCTGGCTTCCTAAGCACCACCACTGTAGCAGTCTTCCAGATCTTAGGGAAGTAGTGGTGGGCCAGGCACTTATTGATGAGAGCCAGAAAATAACCCGGGTCAGTCCCTATTGCCTTGGCGCATATGTCCGCGGTGAACCCATCAGATCCGGGGGCCTTTTTTGGGTTAAATGAGTGGACTGCGACTTCCATCTCTTTCAGTGTAAATGGTGGATCATAGCTACTATGATCCACGGCATTTAAGTCCAATGTTTGGGCTCTGGTTTGTTGATGTGTAGCATCGTCGCAGTCCTCCTCATCCGCGGGGTAAAAGACTTCCGCCAAGAGCCTCGCCGATCCCTCCGCGTCCAGTATTCGCCCATCCTTCACCAGTGGGAGATCTTCCTCCCTCCGTGCTGTCCTGCTTATGATCCTATAGATCCCTTCCCATATTCCCTCTCTATTCTGTTTCCCGCAGAACTCCCTCCAGCTATCCGAGATCGCCTTTTGTACTTCACCCTCATACTTCGCTTTTTGTTCCAGGTACTGGTGTACAACAGCCTGTCTCCGGTGCGGCGCTGCATTTCGGATCCTACGCCTGCGTCGGTCGACTTCCTTCTTCGAGTTTGCGAGTTGCTCGGACCACCACGGCAAGGTAAGTGTTTCTTTTTGTTTTTTATTTGGTATAGTGTCTCTGCATGTTTTTGTTACTATGTTAGTGTATTTTTGTATTGTTTCTTCTAATTTTTCTGTACTATTAACTGACTCTAACTCATATATGTTTAGTTTTTCTTCTGTCATAAACTGGGTCAGTTTCTCACGAAACTGACCCCAGTTTGCTTTTTTTGTATTGTATAGCCTTGTAGTTCGGACTATATTGACACCTTTTGATTTCTGTAGTTTAATGCCAAAAATTATGCCGTTGTGGTCCGAGCTCGTAAGACTCTCGACCACTCTCCAGTCGTCCACCAGACCCAGGATATCATCCGTACAGGCCGAAACGTCCACATGACTGCTGTACCTTTTCCCTCCGCGAATGGTGTCAAAAGTGGGGGTATTTCCATGGTTCAGGATGTTAAGTCCCATCTCGGACAGGCCGCCATTTAGCACCTCGCCCCTGGTGTCCTCTGCATCGCTGCCCCACCAGGTACTCTTGGCGTTTGCGTCACCTCCAACGATCAGGCGTCCTTGTGTCGTACTACTTATAGCCTTTAGCCCTTCCATATATGGCTCAATTGGCTTGTCGGGCTCAAAGTAGTACGACACAAGGGTGATTGTCCAGGCTCTAGTTCGGATCCTGACCACTACGATGTTATTTGTGGTCAGTTCTGGGCACTGTATGACGTCAAGGTCGCCGTCGAAAATTACGATGGCGGCTTTAACAGTGCCCTCTCCTATGCTAGAGCACTGGTACACCCTCACTCCTGCGTAGGCTTTCATTCTCCTTACTCTGCCTACGTAGGGCTCCTGTATGAGCGCAGCTGCCACTTTTCTCTTATTCGCTTCTAGTAGGAGTTCGTTAGTGGCTAGCTGGCTTCGTTGGAGGTTCGCCTGGATGACTTTGTACTGGTGGGTGACATCTGAGTTGCCCTTAGCAGTAGGACACCGAGGCTCGTGCTATTCTGTCCCATTTGAGTCTAACTGGGCATTCTTGGCTGAACGCATTATGCCCACAGTTCTCCAGTTTTGCTCTTCTGCAATTTATACACTGTGGTGGTTCTTCCAATTTTCTATCTGGGCAATCTTTGCCATGGTGAGGCCCACCACAGTGGCTGCAAAGGTCTTCACCATCTTTACAGAATTTGCGGCCGTGCCCGTACCCCAGACACCTTGAGCACTGTATGAGGGGAGACTGATCCTCCACAACCACTCGTTGGAGATCTATTCTAAGTTTCCCGATGCCCAAAGCCCTGTTCCAAATTTTTGGGGAGACATTGAGGATGACATGGTTCGTATGTACATTTCTTGTTTTCCTTCTAAATCTCACAGTTACCCTATTCTCCTCATCGTCGAGGCCGTGGAAGACCTCCCGGTTCTGGTTCCGCAATGCCCTGATAATCTCCTCATCACTATTCTTTGTCAGTACATTTCTCAGAACCAGAAGCGGGTCTCTGTTTTTCACTTCCTCGACGATGAGGTGTGAGCCTTCTTTTTCCAGTCTTTCTTTTAGTCTTTTTCTATCCTCCTTTGTCTCGAGTCCCATAACGATCTTTCTGTCCTTTGCCTTACGAACCTTCTCAACTTTAATCCAGCCTTCTTTTGCGTCCACAATACTTCTTATTTTTTCGAGGACCTCCTCGCCAGTGTCCTGGTCATTCTTGGAGGAGATGACCACAGAGTGCAGTGCAGTCCTCTCCGTGGCGACCTCAACTCCCGGTCTTGTGACACTGGCATAGGTAGCTCTTTCGTATTGTGCGGCTTTCTTTTGTTCTTCTGCTCTTTCGAAAACATTTTTTAGCTCTTCCATTTTCCCCATGCTGTCTTGTATGAGTTTCGCATGGCATTGGAGTGCTTTCTCGAGACAGTTTGAATGGCTCTCATTAGCTGGTATCTCTTGGCTCATTGGAGGGATGTCGTCTCTTATTTCTCGCTGTAGGTTTCTTACCGCTGTTCCACCTACAGCGAGGTCATAAAGCCTGTCCAAGGCTCTTCTCAGTTCGACCTTGACGCTTGCCCTAAGATTTTTGAATTTTTCCAAGTTTTCCACCCCCTTTTTGTGTACTGCTCTCGCCTCGGCAACCTTATTTGGATAGAACTTCCTTGCCGTTTCCGGTGTTTTAATCGGGCTTGGGGTTTGGGCAGTACTTGTTGCCTTTTTGGTCACCGTATTACCTTTCATTGGCGGTTTAATTTTCATTGGAGGTGTTTTTTGACTCTCTAAGGGGGTGGAAGACGTGGAATCCTTATTGGAAGGTCCAGCAGTTGCGGTCGTCTTCTCTGTTATGGTTAGTGTGCTCTTAGTAGTTTTAGTGGAAATGGTGGTAGGCGGAGTTGGCAGTTTTTGTAATGGTACAGTTACTCCTTCCACTGCCTTTTCGAACGCATCAATTGATTTTCGTACGTTAATGATACCTTTCGGGGAGGGTCCTGCCCTCTCATCGGTTTTGGGTTCTGCCGGATTTATTTCCATTTTTTTGTTTGCAGGGGTTCGGATCATTTTAAAAGGTCAAACAGTCAAATAAAATAAAATAAAACAATAAGTTAAAATAAAATGAAATCAATTAATAATATAATAATAAAATTATTAATAAAATAGGTTTGGAATTTATAGGATTGGTTATGACAGATTTATTTAATAAAGTTTGTAAAAGTTATATAATATAATAGTGTCCGTACGCAAGTATATCTGTCAATTTGATAGGAATTTTACGTTCAATTCCTGGTCCTGGATTGCCCCTATATTACTAATTTAACCGTTTTGTCATTAACAAGGTCCAAGGATGTGCAATCAGAAGGGGCAAAGGTCAAGAATAGTTATAAAGCAAAACGAATACAAAATGATACACACTGCAATCTAGCAGCGGTCTTAAAACTAAAAGGATATCAATAAATCAATAATAAATTACAGAAGTAATGCAAATATATAATAAAAAAAAAAAATTTTTTTTTTTTTTTTTAACTAAAAATTTAACTCTACCTAGAGTCTTGCTCTACGGTCCAATGTATAGGGCTCACCACGCCCTCCACAATAAACCCAAACTCGGCTACTCTAGCTCAATCGGTTCCGGAGTTATTACGGTTTAAGTTTTATGGTTATTAACCAAAATGGCCGACAAAATGTGGTTATATAATATAACTCCGGAACGGATGGGCCGATTTTCCCCGGGTTTTGGGTGTGCTACGGAGCTCGCCAAGCCCTACAGGACAGGTAACTTTTCAGGCCTGAAAATTTTTGAAGATTTTCAGGCTCCCGAAACCTGAAAAAAGTGTCACCTCTATTTTCTTGGGTATTATCCCAGTACGCTGTCGAAAACCCCGGTGCTCTGCGACTTACCGTTTGGGAGCTACGGGCGTTTGAAGTTTTCCAAAATGGCCGCCGGAGCTGTCAGTGTCACTTTTATAGTAACGATAGCTCCCCCGTGTTTTGACGCAGAACACCCGAGTTTGGGTTCTTTGGAATTGCGTTTTTACGGTCTAGGCGATTTTTTCAGTTTCAGGAACCGGAAAATTTTCAGTGCCTAATCAGCCTGAAACCGTCAGGGATGGTAAAGGCCTCTCTCCTGATCCCGAATCCGAAGTCCGTAACTTCCTACGACTATTGGTTCAGGAGATATGGCAGTATGCAGAGAATCCAAGATGGCGGCCTAATGTCAATCTCCAACTTTGTCGGGCTATATCTCCGGTTTGAAAAGTCGGAGTGACACGGGGTTTTGAATCCCGTTCTAGGCCCCACCTGGTGCGTGTCCTGAAATTGGTTTCAGGCCAAAATATTTTTCAGGCCTGAAATTTCCTGAAAACCTTAAAAACTAAAACTACAAAAAAGGCAGCACTCAGTGCTGAAAACCGCAGCTTTCTAGGCCAAAGGATTACGAAGCTATTGACACTTTAAAAATTTCCAGCTAATAACCAAAATGGCTGAAAAGTCAAAATTTTCCAATTTTAAAGCTACAAGGCCCTAGTTTGGGGTTGCTCCTATGCCAAAGGGGGGTCTAAAACTATATCCAGTGTTAAAATTTAGAATTTTGCATTATTTTTGAATTTACATAGAAAAAACACAAAAAATTCAGTATCTCCGTAACCCTTTGACTGAAAATTTTTCAAAAAATTTAAAAATATAGAATTTTATACAGGGCACATATAAAATAAATGTTTTTGTTAAGTTTCTAAAACCGGTTGCTGTGGAACCGAAAATACCGTTTTTTCGGTTTTTTAATTTCAGCGTGCTGAAATTTGCTGAAAATTAATTTTGAATTTTGAGGGTTTGTAGCCAAAATGAGCGCGCCAAAGATAGCAGTTGCCGATTTTAGAAATCTTTGCAAACACCGAAGTTACAGGGGGTTAAAATTCACAACTTTAATTATTATTATTATAGAACTCTTACTAGATAAAATTTTTCTGAAACGTCCAAAAGTCTTCTCCTAGGGGTCGTTAACGGCTGGCAAAATTTCAGCTTCCTAGCTCTTACGGTTTCGGTTTTCAGCTCCACGTGCTTTTCAGGAAAACCGCTATAACTTCTGAAGGCACGATCCGATGTCAGAAATTCTTGTGCAGGAAGATGGGGGCAAACTGCCTTCACCCGATGGTGATAGAAAATTGATGGGGTATCGATCGAAATCGTCCAGCGTCTTCGAAAAACTGATTTAAAAGTCGAACTTAACCTCC
>OU426960.1:0-12500 GCA_911387765.1 Pyrgus malvae
GAAGATTGGAGCGCGCCTTCAGGAGTTACAGCATTTTTTCTCAAAACCACGTGGCCCTGAAAATCGAAACCGGTGAAGATAGAAGCCTGGAATTTTGGTGGCTGAAAAAGGCAAGAAAGCAAGTACTTTTGGCAGTTTCGAAAAAATTTTAAAGTGTAAGACTTTGTTAATAATAATTATTAAAGTTTGAAAGTTTGGACGTTAATAACTTGTGTTAAAATAACAATTTCTCAAAAATTCAACTGCTATCTTTGGCGCGCTAGCTTTGGCAACAAACCTGCAAAATTCAAAATTTATTTTCAGCAAAAACAAACAACTGAAAATTAAAAAACTGAAAATATCACTTTTTCAGTACCCACGCAGTAGTTTTGAGAAATTTACTAAAAGTCTGTATATATACTTATAGTCTATGTGTTTCTGTAAATATTGATATTTTTTTCATAATTTTCGGCTGAAAGGTTACGGAGTTATTAAATTTTTAACATTAAATAGGAATAAATCAAAAAATATTACAAAATTCAAAATTCTAACACCATAAATCGTTTTGGATACTTATTTGGCATGTAATTAACCCCAAAGAAGGCCCCTGTAACTTTAAAATTGAAAATTTTTAACATTTCCGCCATTTTGGTTTTTATTGAAAATATTTTCAAAGTGTTGTAACTCACGAACCCTTAAGCCTATAAACCTACGGTTTTCACAGCTGAGTGCGGCCTAGTTAGTTTTATATATATAAGGTGTTTTCAGGCATTTTCAGGCCGTAAATTTATTTCAGCCTGAAACCTATTTCAGGAGTCGCTTCTGGTGAGGCCTTAAATAGTATCGAAAACGCCGTGTCGCTCCGACTTCCCAAACCGGAAATATAGCCCGTTAAAGTCGGAGTTTGACATTTGGCCGCCATTTTTAAAATTTGCGGATCGCTATAACTTTTGAACCCGGATTCGTAGGAGGTTACTGTTTTCAGATTCGGGTTCGGGAGGGCAACCTAGAGCATATCTGAAAGTTTCAGGCTGTTTAGACAATACAAAATTTTGGGTCCCTGAAACCTGAAAAACCGTGTAGAGAAAATTTTTGTGCCTCAGGACAACCCAAACTCGACTGTTCTACCGCAAAAATTGAGGGAGCTATCACCATTTGAAAAGTGTCACTGACAGCCGCGGCGGCCATCTTGGAAATACTCAAACGCCCATAGCTCCCAAACGGTAGGTCGTAGAGAGCCAGAGTTTTCACGTTTGTGTAGGGTTTACCTTTAGCAATCGTCCAAGAACACGTTTTTCAGTTTTCAGGAGCCTGAAAATTTTCAGGCCCACAAGTGGACTCTGCTGGTGGATCTCGGCGAGCACTGCAAGACGCCCAAAACCCGGGGAAGATCGGCTCACCCGTTCCGGAGATATATAGTTTTAACCATTTTCGGCGGCCATCTTGGATTGAAACCAGAATATTCAAACGGCCATATCTCCGGAACCCGTGCGTCTAGGGTACCCGAGTTTGGGGTCGTTGAGTTGGACTCAAAGAGCTCTACACTTTGGACCACAGGTAGAGGCTCTAGGTAGAGTCAAAAAATTGCTGACTTATTAAATTATAATTTTATTGTAAATATATATTGATTTAGATGTAATTAGAGTAAGATAAGTGTGATCCGTTAAAATTCTGACATTGTACTTTGTTGACTCCTTGTGGAAATTATTTTGTTGTTCTGTAATTGACTTTCCATTGAAATAAAGACAAAACCTCCTTGGGACAATCCAGGACTAGGAAGAAGAGATTCCGTCAGAACTTGACAATATAGTGTTTAACTATATTTTATTTTATTATTTATTTTATTGTTTTCTCATTCTAATTCTTAACTTTTTAATTTTGAATCAATTTTATAACTTTTACAAACCTTTAATTTTATCCCAATTTATTTCTTTTATATCTTATATTGACAAACATAAATATGATCCGTACGCCAGCCTCAAAAAAAGTAGACTCAACAGACAGAACCGAAGATAGACAAAACGAAGAGAGGGCAGGCCCCTCCCCGAGACATGAAACTAATGTACGAAAATCGATTGACGCGTTCGAAAAAGTGGTGGAGGGAACAGCCGACCCAAAACCCGTAAAAGCGCCAATAAGAGTAAAGGAAACAGCCGGACCCACAAACCCCCAAACTGGGATTCAAATCCCAGTAGGTGACCAAAAAACGCCGCCATCAAAACCCAGACTACCACTCAGGGGAAATACGGTCACCAAAAAGACATCCAACGTGCAAACCCCGAGCCCGATAAAATCCCCAAAGTCGGCAGGCCAATTTTACGCCAACAAGGCCGCCGAGGCGAAGGCGGTACACAAAAAAGGGGTCGAAAATTTGGAAAAGTTTAAAAATTTAAGGGCTGGAATAAAGGCTGAACTGAGGAAGGCACTGGATCGATTGTACGACCTCGCTGCAGATGGACCGGTGGTTAGAAATCTACAGCGGGAGATGGCAGAAGACGCCCCTCCAACATCAAACCAATTAGAGGAGAATGAGGGACTCGTTAAACGCCTTGAAAAAGCGTTGGAAGACCACACGCTAATTATTAAGGAAAGTATGGGGAAAATAGAGAGTCTAAAAGCTTCATTAGAAAAGACAGGTGAGAGAGCCACTTACGCCAATGTGGTAGCCGAAAAACAGAGAGTAGAGACGACCATAGGGAGGACTCCTTTATACTCTGTGGTCATATCCTCAAGGGACGAGCAGGAGACTGGAGAGCAAGTACTAGAAAAGGTGAGAGAAACTGTAGACGCCAAAGAAGGGTGGATTAGAGTAGGAAAAGTTAGAAAAGCCAAAGATAGAAAGATAGTGATGGGATTGGAGACCGAAGATGACAGGCAAAAACTGAAGAGAAAAATAGAAAAAGCGGGAGCTCATCTCGTCGTCGAGGAAGTAAAGAACAAGGATCCCCTTCTGGTCCTCAAGAACGTTCTCGCCAAACATAGTGATGAGGAGACAATCCGGGCACTGAGAAACCAGAACCGGGAGGTCTTTCACGGCCTCGACGACGAGGAAGATAGAATAGCTATAAAATATCGGAAGAAAACTCGGAATCCACATACCAACCACGTGGTGTTAACGGTCTCCCCTAAAATATGGAATAGGGCCTTAGAAGTAGGCAAACTAAGGATCGATCTACAGAGGGTAGTGGTAGAAGACCAGTCGCCGCTCGTCCAGTGCTCTAAATGCCTTGGATATGGGCATGGTCGCAGGTTCTGTAAGGACACTGAAGAACTCTGCAGCCACTGCGGTGGTTTACACCTCAGTAAGGACTGTCCAGATAGATTGGCTGGTGAACCACCGCAGTGCACTAACTGCAAACGAGGCAAGCTGGAGAACTGTGGCCACAATGCTTTTAGCAGTGATTGCCCAGTGAGAAAAAAGTGGGATAAAATAGCCAGAGCATCCGTATCCTACTGCTAAGGTTGTCCCAGATACCACCCACCAGTATAGAATCATCCAGGCGAACCTCCAGCGAAGCCAGCTAGCCACTAACGAACTTCTTCTAGAAGCGAACAAGATACAAGTGG
Organism: Pyrgus malvae; assembly: GCA_911387765.1. Taxonomy (NCBI): domain Eukaryota; kingdom Metazoa; phylum Arthropoda; class Insecta; order Lepidoptera; family Hesperiidae; genus Pyrgus; species Pyrgus malvae. Next base: position 3,547 of record OU426960.1, read on the forward strand.
CAGCTGCGCTAATACAGGAGCCCTACGTGGGCAGAATAAGAAGGATGAAGGCCTACGCAGGAGTGAGGGTGTACCAGAGCTCTAGCATAGGAGAGGGCACTGTAAAAGCCGCTATCGTTATCTTCGACAGCGCGCTTGACGTAATACAGTGCCCAGAACTGACCACGAACAACATCACAGTGGTCAGGATCCGAACTAGAGCCTGGACGATCACCCTTGTGTCGTACTACTTTGAACCGGACAAACCCATCGAGCCTTATATTGATCACCTGAAGGCCATAAGTAGTGCGACACAAGGACGCCTGATCGCTGGAGGTGACGCAAACGCCAAGAGTGCCTGGTGGGGCAGCGAAGCAGAGGACGCCAGAGGAGAGGCAATGATTGGCGGCCTGTCTGAAATTGGGCTGAATGTATTGAATTGTGGACATACTCCCACGTTTGACACAATCCGCGGCGGTGTCCGGTACAGCAGCCATGTCGACGTGACGGCCTGTACAGACGATATCCTGGGTCTAGTCGAAGGCTGGAGGGTGCTAGAGAGCCTTACGAGCTCGGACCATAACGGCATAATATTTGGAATAAAATTAGCAAAGTCAACTGGATTAAACGTTGAAAGAACCACGAGGAAATATAATACGAAGAGAGCAAACTGGAGTCAATTTCATGAGAAATTGACCCAGTCATTGTTAGAAGAAAACTTATACTTAAATAAAATCAATGAAATAAATTGCACCCAGGAACTAGAAATACAGATTAATAAATATACAACTATTATAATAAACACTTGTAACCAAACCATACCAGTCAAAAAGAAAAAAGAAAAACTTACCATGCCGTGGTGGTCCGAGCAGCTCGCAAACACGAAGAAGGAGGTCGACCGACGAAGACGCAGGATTCGGAATGCAGCGCCGCACCGGAGACAGGCTGTTGTACTGAGATACCTGGAACAAAAAGAAAAGTATGAAAAGGACGTGGAAAAAGCTATCACAGAAAGCTGGAAGGAGTTTTGTAGGAAGCAGGACCGAGAGGGGATGTGGGAAGGCATCTACAGGATCATTGGGAGAACAGCAAGGAGAGAGGAGGATCTTCCGCTGGCAGCCAACGGAAAAACATTGGACGCAGAGGGTTCCGCGAGGCTGTTAGCGGAAATATTCTATCCTACGGACGACAAAGACCGCGACACTGACACACACCGCCATATTAGAACCAGGGCTAGGGAGTTAAACGAAATGGAGCATCATAATGATGATCCACCGTTTACCCGAAAAGAATTAGATGTCGCGGTCAACTCTTTCAATCCAAAGAAGGCTCCCGGAGCGGACGGGCTCACCGCAGACATATGCGCGAAAGCAATAGGGACGAACCCGGGCTGTTTCTTGGCTCTTCTCAATAAGTGCCTTGCATACCATTACTTCCCCAAGGTTTGGAAGACGGCTACAGTGGTTGTACTTAGGAAACCGGGGAAGGACAACTACACTTCTCCCAAATCTTACAGACCAATTGGGCTGTTGCCCGTGTTGGGTAAGATTTTCGAGAAAATGCTGGTGGCCAGACTCAAGTTCCACATTTTGCCACGGATTAGTACTCGTCAGTTCGGTTTCATGCCGCAAAGAAGCACCGAAGACGCCCTTGTTACGCTTATGACGCATATTCGAGATAAAATAAGTGCCAAGAGGCTAGTTACACTAGTCTCACTGGACATCGAGGGCGCCTTCGATAGCGCTTGGTGGCCGGCAATCGAGACTAGACTGGCTGAGGAAAAGTGTCCGGACAACCTGAGGAGGGTCATCAGCAGCTACCTCAGCGAGAGAAGTGTAGAAGTCAGGTATGCAGGCCAAAAACATCTGAGAGCAACGGAGAAAGGATGTGTCCAGGGGTCGATCAGTGGACCGATCCTTTGGAACATACTACTCGACCCACTGCTCAAATTGATGGAGAGCCAACAAATATATTGCCAAGCGTTCGCAGACGACGTGGTTTTGGTGTTCGATGGATCGACGGCCCTTGAGATCGAGAGACAGGCCAATGCCGCCCTCGAGAGTGTGCGGTCGTGGGGTGAAGTAAACAAGGTTTGCACCGCACAAAACTTGTGCAAAGGTGCTTACCAAAAAGCTCCGTTACGACACCCCACGACTGAACATGGGGGGGGTCGACATCGGCATGTCTCCCGAAATCAAGATACTTGGGTTGACCATCGACCATAAGTTGACGTTCAACAGCCACGTCGCGAATGTCTCCAGGAAAGCTGTGGGCATCTACAAACAACTGGTAAGAGCAGCGCGTGTCAGCTGGGGCCTCAACCCGCAGGTGATACACACCATCTACACAGCGGCAGTAGAACCTATAGTGCTTTACGCCGCGGCGGCATGGTCCCCGGCTGCCCGCAAGCTCGGCATTCGTAAGCAGCTTAACGCCGTGCAAAGGGGTTTTGCGCAGAAAATGTGCAAGGCGTATCGCACGGTGTCGTTAAACTCTGCTCTCATACTCAGCGGCATACTCCCACTTGACCTGAGAGTGCTGGAAGCTTCTCAGCTGTATCAGGCCAAGAGGGAGGCATACACTCCGGAATTAGCCGATAGAGAAGTAGAGAGAATGGCACCGGTGATAACGATGCCGCACCCGGCACAGGCGTTGGCGTTAGGATACCAAAACCTGGCGGACGAGGAACATCTTGCAGATGTTACAAGGGATTATCCTGTAACAATCTACACGGACGGCAGTAAGATTGAGGGCAAAGTCGGAGCCGCGATATCCATTTGGAGCGGCGGCGTCGAGACTAAAGCCCACAAACTTACTTTGCCGTCCTACTGCACCGTCTACCAGGCCGAACTGTTGGCACTGAGTAGAGCAGCCATTGCAGCTGAAAAACTCAGTGTCAACAGTTTGGGTATCCTAAGCGACTCAAGGGCGGCACTCGACACCGTCACTAACTCGAGTTCCCCCCACCCACTCGCTATTCAAACTAGGGAGGCAATCTATAATTGCAAAATCCAAAATAAGGATATTTCCTTATTTTGGATAAAAGCCCATATTGGCCTAGCGGGGAACGAGAGAGCGGATCAGTTGGCCAAGGAGGCCGCCCTGAGATCCAAGAGGAGGCACGACTATGACAGATGCCCAATCTCGTACATTAAGCGAGACATCCGCCTGAAAACCCTCGAAGAGTGGGACAAGAGGTACCAGGCGGAGGAGACGGCGTCTGTCACAAAAGTGTTCTTCCCGGACGCCAAAGCTGCTTACAGGATCGTTAAAAAGGCCCCTGTAGATGCCATAACAACGCAGCTTTTTACTGGACATGGGGGGATGTCCTCATACCTGCACCGATTCAGGTGTAAGGACAGCCCTGCATGTGCGTGTGAGCCCGAATCCGAAGAATCGATATTACACCTGATCCTGGATTGTCCAATACATGCAAAATTGAGGTTTGATCTGGAACAGTTGTTAGACATACAAATCATAAAACAAAATTTGCCGAAAATCATAGCAGAGGAAAAATTTAGAATAAATTTTTTGAATTACAGCAGCAAAATAATAAAAACAGTCAACAATAGAAACAAGATCTAAGAAAGGTATGACAACAAAGTATACTAATGTATACCTTGCGGATCATACATGTATAAATGTTAATTGGAAATGTTAAAAGAAGTAAAATGTAAAATTTTAAGATAGTTTTAAAAATTGTAAATATAGAAATTAGTTAAATATTGTATAAGAGTAATATTAAAAATTCATGTCACCTTGTCCCCATTATTTACCCCGTGTATATATAAAGTAAGGAAATAAAGAATAAAGTAAAAATGTAGCGTAGAGTAGAATATAGCGTAGTGGCCTTACCCGGCCTTAAAAGAGTGAAAGACGATGGATGAAAGAAAGATACAGTATGTTGCATGAAAGTGCGAGAGGAAAAAACGCGAGAACTGGTATGAAAGAGTAATTCAGAAAACATAGGCTCCGACCATGTTGGAGGGATAGATAAATAAAAAAAAAAAAAAAAAAAAAAAAAAAAAAAGAAACCTAACCTAACCTAACCTAACCTAACCTAACCTAACCTAACCTAACCTAACCTAACCTAACCTAACCTAACCTAACCTAACCTAACCTAACCTAACCTAACCTAACCTAACCTAACCTAACCTAACCTAACCTAACCTAACCTAACCTAACCTAACCTAACCTAACCTAACCTAACCTAACCTAACCTAACCTAACCTAACCTAACCTAACCTAACCTAACCTAACCTAACCTAACCTAACCTAACCTAACCTAACCTAACCTAACCTAACCTAACCTAACCTAACCTAACCTAACCTAACCTAACCTAACCTAACCTAACCTAACCTAACCTAACCTAACCTAACCTAACCTAACCTAACTTTACATTACCCCGGACAAAAGCTGCTGTGCAGCTAAATTTATAGACGTATTAATAAACTGACGACAGGCCTCCAATATGTTTGGCTTTAGGACGCCCGTCAAACCACACAAAACCGAATCTACGGAGCCCGAGCGCACTGATCTCACCCCTGAGGCCGACATTGAGAAGCAAAGCACGTCCGTTAGACGTAGCATCGGAGAGTGGGAAACCGGAAAGGTTAAATTGGCAATGCCAGCACGTGCAGAAGCACCTGAAACTATCTCCACAACAAACAAAGACACTCTCCAGTCTCCGAAAAAACCGCAAACCATCACCCACAAAACACGAACTTCGTCAAATCCGCCAAAAAACCACGAAACACCTGACCCTATCCCCAAAACATCTGGGAACAAAAGTCAATCTCCGGCAAAATTACACACAAGTGCTGGAAAATCTCAAGCACCACCCACTCCGCCGGCGCAGACAAGTGGAACGAGTACTACTCCCATAACAGCTGGGATCATTGGAGAACCACCAGTTAAGCCCCGTATTGTCACCGGGAAAGCGCAGGCACCGGCTGCCCAGCCTGCAAGAACGGCCAAAACCGAGACCACTCCCACAACATCTGGGAAAAACGGCCAGAAAAAATCCCTTACTGACGCAAATGGGAGAATTGCAGAAGCCAGAGCATGCGCTTCCAAAGGCAAATCCCTTCTGAACCAGTCTCGGAACATAAAAACCGAAATTAAGACCGAAGTCTCAAATGTTATCCAGAGACTGTTCGAGCTGGTAAAGGAGGGAGAACAGTGCCAAAAACTAGAAAAAGGGGAGAAGAAAACTGCAGTTGAAAACACAAACACACATGCAAAAGAAGGCCAGGCATCAACAAAACTTGACGAAATGCACGCTCTACTTGAAAGCAATAATAAAGCTCTGAAAGATATCCAAGAGAATCTGAAGAAGCAAAGCGAGGACCTCCTACACCTTGCCGGAGCGAGTAGGACGTACGCAAATGTAGTGGCTGCACAACCGAATGGTATGATAACCGAACGGAAAACACCACTACATTCGATAGCTGTTACGTCCGAGAGCGAGACCGACACGGGAGAAGAGGTCCTCACAAAGATTAGGAACTCTTTAGAGGCGCGAGAGGGTGGCCTTAAGATAGAGCGGATCAAAAAGAAGAAAGACGCGAAGGTCATAATCAGCCTCGGCACTGAGGCAGACCGAGACAGAATAGCCGCAAAAATAAGAGAGTCGGGGAGACACCTGAAAGTAGAGGAGATGAGGAACAGGGACCCGCTCCTCCTCCTCAAGGCTGTCCTGTCCTATAATACGGATGAGGACGTACTGGGCTCACTGAGGAGGCAGAACGGATTCCTGTTCAAGGGTCTCAACGTGGCCGACGAGAGGGTGGAAGTCTGCTTTCGTAAGAAGACCAGGAACCCTCACGCGGGCCACGTCGTACTTAGGGTGTCTCCCATAATATGGCGGCGAGCACTCGAGGCAGGGTCTGTTTATATAGATCTTCAAAGGATAAAGGTGGAGGATCAGTCACCGCTTATACAATGTTCCAAGTGCCTGGGATATGGACACGGCCGACGGTTTTGCAAAGACCAAGAAGACCTCTGTAGTCACTGTGGTGGACCTCACCATGGCAAAGATTGCCCGGATAGAGAGTTGGGAGAGCCACCACAGTGCATAAACTGCACAAAGGCCAAGATAGAAAACCGTTGGCACAATGCTTTCAGTACAGACTGTCAAGTAAGAAGGAAGTGGGACGCAATAGCCAGAGACTCGGTGTCCTACTGCTAAGGGCAACCCTGATATCACCCACAGGTACAACATCATACAAGCAAACCTCCAACGAAGCCAGCTAGCCACCAACGAAGTACTACTAGAAGCGGAAAAGCGGAAGGTGGCTGCTGTGCTAGTCCAGGAGCCCTATGTGGGTAATACGAGAAAACTAAAGGCTTACAGAGGAGTGAGGGTCTTCCAGAGCTCTAGCATAGGAGAGGGCACTGTAAAAGCCGCTATCGTAATTCTCGATAGCGGACTGGACGTCATACAGTGCCCGGAACTAACCACAAATAACATCGCTGTGGTTAGGATCCGAACTAGAGCCTGGACGATCACCCTTGTGTCGTATTACTTTGAGCCTGACCAACCAATCGAACCCTACTTGGAAAAGTTGAAAGCCATAAGTGATGCGACACAGGGACGCCTAATCGTTGGAGGGGATTCAAATGCAAAGAGCACCTGGTGGGGCAGCAGCGCGGAGGACACCCGAGGAGAGGCTATGCACGGGGGACTATCTGAGATGAACCTAAATATACTCAACAAAGGACGAATTCCCACCTTCGACACAATTCGTGGAGGTAAACGGTACAGCAGCCATGTCGACGTAACGGCCTGCACGGATGATATTCTGTGTCTAGTCGAGGATTGGCGAGTGGTCGAGGGTCTTACGAGCTCGGACCACAACGGCATAGTTTTTGGAATCAATTTACAAAAATCACAAGGTATAAATATTAAACGAACCACACGAAAATATAATACCAAAAAAGTAAACTGGAGCCAGTTTCATGTGAAACTGGTCGAGTTTATGACAGAGCAAAATTTAAATTTAATAACATTAGACAAAATCAAAAATACAATAGAATTAGAACAACAAGTACAAAAATATTCGGACATAATTTCAAAAACATGTGACAAAATTATACCTATTAAAAAACAAAAAGAGAAACTTACCGTGCCGTGGTGGTCCCAGCAGCTCGCGGACTCGAAGAAGGAGCTCGATAGACGAAGACGCAGAATCAGAAATGCAGCGCCGCGCCGGAGACAGGCTGTTGTACTGAGTTACCTAGAACAAAAAGAGAAATATGAGATAGAGGTTCAAACTGCAATAACTGACAGCTGGAAGCAATTTTGTGGGAGACAGAACAAGGAAGGTATGTGGGAAGGCATATACAGGGTGATTGGGAGGACAGCGAAAAGGGAGGAAGACCTTCCGCTAATGATTGATGGAACCGCACTAAATGAAGACGGATCAGTAAAACTACTGGCGGAGGTCTTCTATCCAAGAGATGAGGAAAACAGTGACAGCGACATACACAAGCAAATAAGAAGGAGAGCAAACGAACTAAACATCGTAGATCAAAATGGTAATGACCCGCCGTTTACTGCAAAAGAGTTAGACATCGCTATTCACTCTTCAAATCCCAAAAAGGCACCCGGTGCTGATGGACTCACCGCTGACATTTGCGCGAAAGCAATAGGGGCGAACCCGGGCTACTTCCTGGCTCTCCTAAATAAGTGCCTGGCTTTCCATTACTTCCCAAAGACCTGGAAGATCGCCACGGTAGTGGTATTAAGAAAGCCAGGAAAAATCATACAGGCCAATTGGCCTCTTACCTGTTCTCGGGAAAATCTATGAGAGGATGCTGATGGCCCGACTAAGATACCACATGCTGTCCAGGATTAGTACTCGTCAGTTTGGCTTTATGCCACAAAGGAGCACTGAGGACGCCCTCGTTACGCTAATGAACCACGTACGTGGAAAAATCAGAGCAAAAAGACTGGTGACGATGGTTTCGTTGGATATCGAGGGCGCCTTCGATAGTGCGTGGTGGCCGGCGATCAAAGTCAGACTGGCTGAGGAAAAGTGCCCGGACAATCTTAGGCGGGTCATCAGCAGCTACCTCAGCGAGAGAAGTGTGGAGGTGAGGTACCTTGGTCAGAAACATTTCAGGACCACAGAAAAAGGTTGTGTACAAGGTTCGATCGGCGGACCAATACTGTGGAACCTGCTGATAGACCCACTTCTAAAATTGTTGGAGAGACAGGAGATATATTGCCAAGCGTACGCTGACGACGTGGTGTTGGTCTTTGATGGTTCGACGGCTCTTGAGATCGAGAGACAGGCCAATGCCGCCCTCGAGAGTGTTCGGTCGTGGGGTGAAGCACACAAGTTGAGGTTCGCACCGCACAAAACCTGTGCGATGGTGCTGACCAACAAACTTCGGTACGACACACCACGACTGAGCATGGGAGGAGTTGACATTGGAATGTCTCCCGAGATCAGGATCCTCGGCTTAACGATAGACAACAAGCTGACTTTCAACAGCCACGTCGCCAATGTCACCAGGAAGGCTGCGGGCATCCACAAACAACTGGTAAGAGCAGCGCGTGTTAGCTGGGGCCTGAACCCGCAGGTCATCAGAACGATCTATACAGCGGCAGTAGAGCCCGTAATGCTGTACGCCGCGGCTGCATGGTTCCCGGCTGCACGCAAGCTCGGGATACGTAAGCAGCTGAGTGTTGTGCAAAGGGGTTTTGCGCTGAAAATGTGCAAGGCATATCGCACGGTGTCATTAAACTCTGCGCTCTTGCTCACCGGTATACTCCCCCTCGATCTCAGGGTACAAGAGGTGGCCCAACTTTATCAGGCAAAGAAGGGGATACCTAGAGAGAACTTGGGCGATATAGAAGCGGAAAAAATGACACCGGCGATAATGATGCCGCACCCCGCACAGACCTTAGCGCTAGGTTACCAGAGTCTGGTGGACGAAGAACATCATGCAGCAATTACAGAGACTT